>QPKB01000002.1:54320720-54332713 GCA_003546025.1 Camphora micrantha | reverse complement strand
TTATGTTTTTTTTTTTTCTTCTATCATTCTCTCTCTCTCTCTCTCTCTCTCTCTCTCTCTCTCTTTCTTTCCTCTTTTTTTGTGGCTGTACAGCCACGTGGCAGTGAGCCACGGCCTGTGGGCAAGCCCTGTTTTTTTTTCTTCTTTTATTTTTGTGGCCACCCGACCATTTTTCTACCTTTTTTTATTCCACATATATTTGCTTTTTTTTTTCATGGCTCGCTTTATCTTCCATCAAAATGAAGTAATGCTAAATAGGAAGATAGACCAGCGAGTTTTTTAATGGATAGACAATATGCTAAGCAGACTTTTTTAGAGTGACTTCACATCAACAAAACTGTTTACACTATAGAGGCTAAGTGCTATCGAAAGTTGAATAAAATCATATGGATTTTGACTCTTGAACAAAATTTGATTTTGAGCGCGTATATTGAATATGGAGCTTAACTCCGAATTTGGTACATATTTTCGGAAAAAGCCTTCTAATTCAACTCAAATGCAATGAAAAGATTTATATGTAAAAAGTGCAAAAAAATGGGCTCTCTTCTTAATGAGCAAAGAAGAATTAGGAATAATAGTAATGGAGAACATGTACATACTCCTGAATGAGGTTGCATCCGTAGGAAGAACAAGCTATCAGCTAGCATGTCGTAGGAGATTCTACAAGGCGTTTGTGGTATCAGTCAAAGAGATGACAAAAGTCACCTTTCTCTAATGTTGAGATACATCATGCCGGTCTCTTTTTTATATTGCCGACAATCAGGGAATGATGACTTCAGGTGATGCGAGACCGAGGATCCTGTTCCGTCGGCCGATCGAAGTGGTGATGGGATCTGATCTGCGGGCATCCGAAGAAGAACCAAGGGGAACCACCCTGGAGTGGTTCGCAGTGAGTCTTCTCATTCGGTATGATTTCTTCTTAGTTAATTTTCTTACTCTTTTGGCCCTGCCATCATAATTGCTAACATATTGCTTGGTTTCTTTTGTCAGCTAACTTGACTGGGGATTCGACGATCTTGAAACATCCAAGGATGCATAACTTTGATGATGCTTCAGATGAGTTCAGGAGGGAGAAAGTGTCCCGAACCAGTTGTCCGAAGAATGTAATTTCCTTGTTGTAATAATATGATGAGGGATTTTTGACAGGGAATCATATCAAACCTTTTTATTTACTTCATTGGCAGGCAGGTGTGAAGTGACAGGAGAGATCAAGCCCGTCACTCACTAATATCTTCAGAGAATTTAGAGCAAGAGTTGCTCTACGCAGTTGATCAAAGGTCAGGGGCTATCTAGACGACTAGTTCTGACACAGCATCACATGGCCAACAGCAGCAAAAGGTGAGACTCGTTCGACTGAGATATCTTCCCCAATATCTCCATAGAAAGAGTATTGATAAACTCTTTCCAACGGAGTGCACAGAGCGGGGTGGACTTCATCTGAGGCCTCATCTTTAGTTAGCGAAGAGTGCTGAAGAGCATCGTCAGCTCCTGGATCGAGACTCTCCTTCGGTCACTTGTATGCTGGATTGGCAATGATCAAGCTGTTGGAAGAAGGTGGATCTCATGGATAGGTTTTCAAACTTTGATCCACTTGACTCAGGGATCAAAGTACCCATAAGGCCATAACCATATCCAGCGATGCAATCCATGCCATCTCATCAATCATGTACATCAATAAAACCTATTCTAAAAGATAGAAACCAGCAGCGATCAAGAGCCAGTTGTAACAAAATAATTTCCACAACAAATGAGAGAGCGGTATGAATTATACTTTGGAGCGCCCGGAGTAGTAGGGCTTCTAATGGAGAAGGAAGACAATTAGCTCTGTGTATCAAGAACTCTTCTATGGTGCTTTAACAAAGTTAGGATCTCCAACAACCTGTTGTAAGCTTCCATGCTATGACGCCGCTGATCATATCTTTTCTCTTAGAAGAATTGATTGGTGGTAGAGACGTTAGAAGAAGAAAACTCAACTAAAGAAAACTCAGAAAACTAGAAGAGGAAGAGAGAGAGAGAGAGGACTTGTGCAACACTTGCACACCAAAAAGGGCTGGGCGTGCTCTCCAATACTGCTAGAGTCAAGGGGAAAATCTCCTCCTTTTATAACGCCTTTTAGGCCTCCTCTTTTCTAATTGGAAATTAGAAGTCCACTTCCTAAAAAATTAGCAACTTTCTCCCTTTCTAATTACTATAGAAAGTTTAACTTCCACAATAAATTAGTAAAGCTTACTATTAACTACTATTAGAAGTCTTACTTCAAATAGAAAGAGTAACTTTCTAATGTCCTTCCTCTAGAGTTCAAGAAGGATTAGTAATCTTTTCCAATAACTTTGGGCTAGAGTGGGGACCACTTAGGGATTCCAGTAAGAAAAGCTGGCTTCCAACTGGGACACCGCATACCCACATTCATGTGTAATCCAGGCCCCACAGTTAATTGGGCAAATAATACAATTGATATAAATGCTAATTTAGCACTCCCATTTCAGGAATTAAATTACAAAGAAGACGCATAAAACTTCCCAATTACCACAAGTAGGCCCGCTCTACAATATCCATGGATCAATTGGATCAAATCTGTCTCTTGCCAATCTAGATCCACATCTTATTATCCTTAAGCCTCAATTAATCACAGTGATCATCAGTACCATCCGAATTAATCTTAATCGAAATGGGTGCGCACTTACTATGTCGCGACCCCGGACCGAGTGCCCGGGCCCCATCGCGACTGAATCAGGTTTGATGATGACTGATTCCTCCCACAGGTTCCCGCGGTGAGGGTTTCGCGAAAACAAACACAAGGAACAACCAACTCAACACGATCAAGTATGGCGAAAGCGCATGGCAAAATCACATCTTACTAAATCATGACAGAATATGAACATAAATGTCATCCAAGACTAAAAATATCAAAATGGAGACATAAACAGGGCATTCCCATAATAATTCAAAGTTACAAGGTTAACAAAGTATTTAAGTTGGTTACAATCCCAAATAAGAGGCCCAGACAAAGGCCAAGTACAATACCAAACAGTAAGTGAAACAGCCAAAAAGGTGATACATCGAAACTCATGACCCCGTCCCGACGTCTAGATGACATCGTCGGTTGCCACTCAAGAGCTAAGGTAAGGCTCAACAGCCTCCTCCTTGCACTCCTCCTCCAAAGGATAGCCTCTGTCACTGGTCACCAAAATACAAGCATCAATACACTGACGGTTTGGCAAGAAATCAATTTAAGTGAAAGCATGGAAATCAATGTTTAATAGAGATATAAAGAAAACACTTATTCTAAATCAGAGACGAACTAGCATGAGTGCATAACATATGATATCATGAATCGTAAACCACAAAAGAGCCCATCCTGTCTCTATCATTGGAAATGAAAAGAGTAAGCACGCACGACAAGCACGAATATACATAATAGCATAGC
Source organism: Camphora micrantha (assembly GCA_003546025.1). Lineage (NCBI taxonomy): Eukaryota > Viridiplantae > Streptophyta > Magnoliopsida > Laurales > Lauraceae > Camphora > Camphora micrantha. Next base: position 54,329,286 of record QPKB01000002.1, on the reverse strand, counting down.
ACGACACGTATTCCCACAAATACGGGATTCCCGGCCGCGGAACGGGACACGCCATTGATGTGATAAATAAATACACGACTACATCTACAGTTAGTTCACATGTTTAGGACGCCCCAGACAGTGGATCAGACTAAAGGGCAGTCCAAGCTCTGTGGTGTTCACTTTGAATTCATGAATGCATAAAACACGCGATACAGAACACGTCTGAATAAATGGGGAAATCAACTTATCGAAACGAAACACAGCACGACTAGCAATGCAATAATATATATGCTTCACAACTTAAGAAGATGTCCCCATTTTCATACTTAAAACAAATCTTCGATACGAGCTTAAAACTTGCTTCAAGCGAGTACACGATGTTACTTGCAGTAACAAACCCAACGTTCAACACGATAATATTATCAAGTTACAATGCTTAGGGTATTCATTGACCCTTGTGTGATTGGACTCTATTATTAAAATACAAGGATTGGTGTCCCGAAGTTGGTACATATCTTGGAGTCCCAATTACACAATGTCAAGTTAAAGTCCTTAATATAGGCCTAGATGTAAGACCCCGATCCGAGTGATCTCGATTAGTGCTTAGTTAGTTGCGTGTTAGTTCTTTGATTTGCTTTGGTGGATTTTGGTTTAAGTGGTTTAGAATAGCTTGGAAAATAGATTTGGGGATTTTGAGTGCCTTTGTTATTAGTGGGGCCCCTTTGGGGGTCTCTCTGTTTATGGCTTTTTGTGTGCTTAAGGTTTTATATTGGTTTTCTTGATTTGTATTTATCCGTTTTGTTTATCTCGTTATTGCTTTTTCAACTTTCATGATGATCCCGTTTCCGTTCGAAACCCGAAAACATTGACTTTTCTAGCTTCAAGGGCAAAACAGTACTTTCACCCAAATCTGTACCAAATTAGTGTTAATCCTGAAATCCGCTGAAACATAAACCTTTTAGAAACTAGATATTTCGGCGATCATTTTCTTCCTTCTTGACGTCGATTTCTATTCATCACCGGAGTCCCGAACGCACTATTTCTATCCGCAACTAGGTTCTCAGATGGTGAACCCACTTGTGTAGCTTTATAAAAGAGAACCCATCTCCTTCATTCTCTCTTTTCCAGCACCAACAACTGAACCTAGGGTTCCTTTCACTTTTCTCTTCTTCTCCTTGCTCAAGATCATCAACTTTGCACCAATCATCTCAAAGGACTTCATTTTCTTCTTCACCACTTCAAGGGCTCTGCCATTAGTCTATTTTTGTTGAAGAAATTCATCTCTCCAAGACCTTCTTCTTCTAGCTTGTCTTGTTCATTTGGAACACCATTTGGTAGATCTCTTCGTAATCTTCTAGGATTAGTGTTCTCTAGCCTTAGAGAAGCTACATTTTCAATATTGAAGCTCTCCTCTTCTTCTTCATTGTTTTTGACCCATTTAGGTTTGTTTTAGGGGTTTTTGGTAGAGCTTGTTATTCCTTGATCTTGCAAAAGTGCTAAGAGCTTGTGTTTTCATTGATTAAAGACTTAAGGCAAGTGGATGTTTTGACTCTTTTATCTTTGAATGAGTTTAATGAATGCATATGTTTTTCACCTATGTTTTGAGGCATTAATGACTTGTTTAGATTGGTAATAAATGCTCATTTTTTGTTCTTGAAAGCTTTGTTTTAATCACATCTGAGAATTGCTGTATCATGTTTGGAAAGATTGAAGAAAGATAGGAAAAAGTAGAGACCTGAAACTGCTGTAAACAGAACTTGGGTTTCTGTTATGCAGTTCACGCGGTCGACCGGCCAAGGGGCGCGGTCGCCGGCGACACTGACAAGGCCCCCCCTATTGGCAACCTGCTGATACTGCGGGAGTCTCAGTTCTGCAGAACACGCGGTGACGGCCCTAGGGCGCGGTCAACGCGGCGACACAGAGGTCAGGCCTCTGAAGCCTGACCAAAACCTATTCACCAAATTAAGTTACAACTCCCGGTCGACCTGGCCCATGGCTGTCGACCGGCCCCTGTGCACGCGTCGACCGGCCATGGGGCCAGGCGATCCGGCCCAACTGGAAACCCCTGCAGAAAAATGGACTCCTTGCCCTATGTTTTAGTGGACTTTAAATGGAATTAAGTGACCCTTTTGTGACCCGTTTGACTTCAATTTCAGGGATGGTGACCGACGTTTCTCATAGTTCAATAGATTGTATCGGTAAGTTACCTAGAACCAATGAATCGGTGCGGAACGACAGGCTCTTATCCTTTCTATCATCTGAACTTGATCGGTTTGTTTTGGGTATGCGAAAGCATCCTTTCCCTTCGATGACTGAGTAGGGATATAAGTGCACAACATATTAAATATGTACCTAGGACCCAGACACTATCCGGAGTTCGTTCATTCGCGTGATTAGAGATAATACCCATGCATAAAGAAGCCGGTGATGTGATCTCCGAGGAGAGTTCATCACTCGCATACGCGCACTTTATTCACTGATTTTATAATCGGCTCGGTTTATGCCAATTCCAGATATGTGATTTTATCATGCTCAAAAACATTAAATTTGAACTAGAGCTTTTTGCTAGCCGCGCGACATGCACCTTTGTTTGAAATGAGACCTTAGTGCTTTTGAGCGAACCCGTCATTGGCGTTTTATTTAAACGCATTAGAACATGTTTTGTACACCCACTTGAAACTGCATGATTTTGACCTATGAGTGTCGGCACCACTCTTCTGTTTCCTTTTGCGACTGGCAAGATCCTGAATTACAATTTGTTGTCACTTGTTCAGACAATATAGTCGGGTCAACAATGTCCACGAACTACTACGAACTCACCGACTCCTTCCAGCAGTCCGGAGTTCTAAGTTTTTCTTGCTTGAACATCTCGCTCTGATGTATGATTGTGCATGAATAAATCCAACTCCAAAAACGTATACGAGTCCATCAAGAAGGATGCCACTCGTACACGCGATTTCCCACAGGTGTCCGCGGTGAGGATAACACATCAACATGAATATTTCTTTTATGTGCGGAAGCGTGTAGCAAATCTTTATTTCATAACATTCATGTCCAAGATACAAGATTAAGCATATTTCATACTAGTATCAAAAAATGAGCAATGATCATTTAAAGCTATAACCCCAAAATAAAGTAATTACATTGTTTCCCAAAAATAGAGGCCAACAAAGGCCAATGAATACAGTATCAAGTTTCCCCAAAGGAATGGTTCGATACAACCCAAAATATGTTACGCAACTCAAGCACCCGAATGTCTAGATGACATCATCGGCGTGCCACTCAACTAGTCGTTGCGGTTCGCCAACCGCAACCTCGAGCTCCTCCTCGGGGAGACCAACAACGGGACCTGAGTACCAAAAACAAGTGTCAAACACGACGGTTTGGCAAACGGGTGAAAAGACATAACAATATAAGAAATACCTTGAAAATCATTTAAACCTGTCAAAGCATTAATTTCATAAAACAAGAGAAACATTTGATCAAATACATATGCAATATAAAAACATGTAAGGTATCCAAGGAAACGGGAAACAGGCAAGATGGCAACCACACATAGCTAAGTCCTCTATCACCGAAGTGACAAGAGCATATCGGGATATTGTCTCAGTCACCGAAGTGAGGAGATGCAACATAAGTAACATATACATAATATAATACAATACGGGACGGGACCACGGTAGCGAACCGGGTATCGGGACAAGACCACGGTAATAACCGGGTAGCGGGATCCAAGACTGCAGCTGGCGGGACGGGAAAGGGTCTCCAAGTCGGTCGATCAAACCAGCAAGGAAAGCCAAGCTTAGTGGTGCCGACTCATAGGTCAAATCATGTAAAACAAGTCATGTACAAATCATATTTAATGCACTTTAATAAACGGGCGGGACGGGGTGCTTAAAAGCACTAATTTCATTTTCAAACGGGAAGTGCATGTCGGGGCTAGCAAAAGCTCTAGTTCCAATTTCGATGTTTTCGGGAATGATAAATCACATTTCTTGAAATACGGGACAAGTGTCGGGATTCGATATAAATCAAGTGGATAAGGACCCCGTATGTCTATTGTGATGATCACTTGGTACTCCTTGAGTTTAGAGACATTCCGGGCTCTTTATGCACCTTAGGGATTCAAACCCTAATCGTATTTTAATTAAACAAAACCTAAGTGGGATGGGATCTTAAGCACAATGTTAATCTAGTAGTACCTTACAACCTACTCATTCGTCGAAGGGAAAACGCATTCGCGATACCCAAACAGCCCAATTTCGCGTTTAGATAAAAGAAAGGATATCCCGTCGTTCCGCACCGTTCAAGATTGAATTAGGTTAAGTACCGATACAACCGGATTAACCGTGAGGAAATGACGGTTCAACCATCCTCAAAAGAAGTCCAATGGGTCCACAAAAGAGTCACTAAGTTCCATCTAAAGTCCATTTAATCATAGGGGAAAAAGTCAGTTTTCTGCAGGGTTCCAGTTGGGTCGGTCGACCTGGCCCATGGCCAGTCGACCGCGTACACAGGGGCTCGGTCGACCGGCCATGGGCCAGGTCGACCGGGAGTTGTAACTTAAAATTGTGCACAGTGTTTTGGTCAGGCTCCAGAGAGCCTGACCTCTGTGTCGCCTGTCGACCACGCCCTAGGCCGGTCGACCGCGTGCTCAGGATAACTGAGACTCCCGCAGTTCTGCAGGCTGCCCAGCAGGGGGCCTGTTCCAGTGTCGCCGGTCGACCGCGCCATTGGCCGGTCGACCGCGTACACTGCGTAACAGAACCCAGGTTCTGTTACAGCAGTGCAGTGGTCTTCCCATTTTTTTCTATCTTTACTACATTGTCTCCAAACCTGATTAGCAATCTCATATGTGATTAAAACAAGCTTTCAAGAATAAATATGAGCATTTATTTCCAATCTAAACAAGTCATTAATGCCTCAAAACCTTAGGTAAAACCATAAATGCATTTCAACAAAACTCTTTCAAATGTACAAATGTCAAAACATCCACTTGCCTCAAGTCTCAAATCACTGAAAAACAGCTCCTAGCACTCTTGCAAGTCAAGGGAATAAGCTCTACCAAAAACCCCTAAAACAAACCCTAAAATGGGTCAAAACAATGAAGAAGAGTGCTCTTCATGATCCTCTCTACTCTTGGAATACACGAGGACGTCATCAATAAACACTACCGCCGAGTGATCCAAGTACTGAGCAAACACTTTGTTCATAAGAGCCATGAAGACTGCTGGTGCATTGGTCAATCCAAAGGGCATTACTAGAAACTCATATAATGCCCATACCTCGTTCGAAAAGCCGTTTTCTGCACATCCGAGTCTCTAACTCTCAACTGATGATACCTAGATCTTAGATTTATCTTGGAAAAGTATGCTGCTCCTTGCAATTGGTCGAACAATTCATCAATCCTAGGCAAAGGATACTTGTTCTTGACTGTCACTTGATTCAATTTTCTGTAATCAATACACATTCTCAAGCTTCCATCCTTCTTCTTCACAAATAAAACCGGTGCTCCCCAAGGTGAAGCACTTGGCCGAATGAAACCCTTGCTCAACAATTCTTGCAACTGAAGTTTCAACTCACCCAATTCTGCTGGAGCCATCTTGTAAGGTGCGATGGAGATCGGAGCTATCCTTGGAAGAAGCTCTATAGTGAACTCAACTTCCCTAATTGGTGGCAATCCCGGGATTTCTTCTGGAAAAACATCCGGAAATTCACACACAACGGGGATTCCCTCCACCCCTTGGGACTGTTTATCCTCCGTGATAAACGCTACAAAAGCTTCACATCCACTATGAATCAATCTACCTGCCTTAAGCACAAAAATAAACCCTGCTCTAGCCGGTTTTCTGATCCCCTGAAACATCAATTCTGCTTGTTCTGCTTGCAATCTGAATGTTATGATTTTACTGAAACAATCCATGGTGGCATGATATGCTTCGAACCAATCCATGCCTAAAATGATGTGAAAATCATGCATGTCTAGAACAATAAGGTTGGCTGGTAAATTAACATCTCCTAGCAAAACTGGACAGTTAGGGTAATAGGTTCTACACTAAACCTGTCTACCCACTGGTGTTGTAACAAGCAAGATATAATCCAGTTGGCTATGTGGTGCATTAATCATCTTGACAAACATAGGAGATATAAAAGAGTGTGTTGATCCAAGATCAAATAAAATATGTGCTTCTACTCCACAAACAAGAAGTTTACCTTCTACCACGTCTCCTGCAGCTTCAGCATCTGCACGATTGAGGTTGAATAGACGTCCTTGCTGCTGTGGCCTGTTCTGTTCCTGATTCTGCCTGCCTTGACCATTCATATTCTGCTGAGGAGGACGAACATTCTGATTCTGCTGTGGTCTTGCTTGCTGCTGCTGCTGAGGTGGCCTAACTTGATTCTGAATTGGTGCCTGGTTCCGAGGAGTTGCTTGCCTCTGCTGCTGGTTCCTGGTTTGATGATTCTGAAGTTGTGGGCAATCTCTGATTGCATGGTTCATTGCCCCACACTTGAAACAAGCACCTGTGGCCTTACGACATTCATGAGCCTGATGGTTCTTGCCACAGTGAGCACAACATTGGCTCACTTGATTCTGCTCCTGCTTGGGTTTCTTGCTGTGGGGTTGTTGCCTCTGATTCTGCTGCTGATAATGCTGTTTCCTGTCTTGGATGATCATATTGTTGATATCTTCAAACTTGTATGCCTGCTTGACAGCTTCATCATAAGTAGCCGGTGAAACTACTCCAATAGTATCTCTCATGATGATGGGATTCAAGCCCTCCAAGAATTTGTTGATCTTCTTCTGCTCTGTGTCAATCAGCTCAGTGGCATATCTAGCTAGCCTCTCAAATTTGGTGACATACTCCAACACTGTCATGTTACCTTGCTTGAGTTGCTGGAACTCAATAGCCTTCTGCCTCTTGATATGTGAACGAATGTACTTGTCTTGGAATTGAATCTTGAAAGCTGCCCATGCTTCTTCATTGGCCATAGCCATGTAAGGTTCCTTGACTGTCTGCCACCACTGATCTGCAAGCCCATAGAACAAGGAAGCTGTGAGGTTAACTTTCTGCCTCCTCGTACAAGTGAAGACATCGAAAATCTTCTCAGTGTTTGCCAACCAATCATCTGCTACTAATGGATTCTCCTGGCCTGAAAACTCCTTACGTGCCCTCTTCCTGAACCTCTCAAACAACAAGTTAGGGTCATGCTCCCTATTGTAGATGACAATATTAGGAGCTACAGGTGGAGCCTCATGCTTATTCTGGAGAACCTCCAAAAGTTGCCTCTGAACTTGAGCCATTTTTGCATCTTTCTTGGCCATCTGCTCTTAGAATCTAGCTTGTGCTTCATTGGCTTGCCTCTGCTGTGCTAACATTGCTTGCATAAGTTCTTGGAACTGATTAGCTGTGAGTGTTGCATTCTGATCAGTCTCATTCTGATTACTAGCAGAAGCATTGTTGGGAAGAACTCTTCTAGGAGGCATTGCTGTAAAACAAAGTGTTAGTACACGATAAATATGGTCAAATGGTTTCCTAGACGTCACACTAAGCAATTCTAACAAACTCATGAACTCTCACCAAGATCCTAAGATCTTTCTAGTTTCTTTTAAGTGCCTGAAACAAGTCCCGCTCTGATACCAGTCCTGTCGCGACCCCGGACCGAGACCCGGGCCCCGTTGCGACTGATGAGGTTGATGATGATTGATTCTCCCACAGGTTCCCGCGGTGAGGGTTCCAAAAAACAAACACAAGGAACAACCTACTCACACGATCAAGTATGCGGAAGCGCGTGGCAAATCACATCTTACTAAATCATGACAGAATATGAACATAAATGTCATCGAGACTAACACATCAAAATGGAGACATAACAAGGCATTCCCATAATAGTTCAAGTTACAAAGTTAACAAAGTGTGTTAAATTGTTACAATCCCAAAATAAGAGGCCAACAAAGGCCATTACAATACCAAAAGTATGTAAACCCAAAAAGTGATACATCGGATCTCATGACCCGTCCCGACGTCTAGATGACGTCGTCGGGTTGCCACTCACGAGCTAAGGTAGGCTCAACAGCCTCCTCCTGGCACTCCTCCTCAAAGGGATAGCCTCCTGCACCTGGTCACCAAAATACAAGCATCAAACACGACGGTTTGACAAGAAATCAATTTAAGTGAAAGCATGGAAATCAATGTTTAATCGAGAACATAAAGAAACACTTTTCTAAATCAGAGACGAACTAGCATGAGTGCATAACATATATATCATGAATCGTAAATCCACAAAGAGCCCATCCTTTCTCTATCATTGGAAATGAAAAGAGTAAGCACGCACGACAAGCACGAATATACATAATATAGCATGACACGATTCCCACAAATACGGGATTCCGGCCGCGGAACCGGACACGCACGATGTGTAATAAATACACGACTAATCTGCAGTTAGTTCACATGTTTAAGGAGCCCCAGACGGTGGATCAAACTGAAAGGGCAGTCCAAGCTCTGTGGTGTTCACTTTGAATTCATGAATGCATAAAACACGCGATACAAACACGTCTGAATAAATGGGGAAATCACTTCTC